>CAUYLG010078697.1:0-16891 GCA_963573385.1 Cacajao melanocephalus | reverse complement strand
AATAGCAGGCATGGTATGCGGGAATCTCTCCGGAAGACACTGTTTTTACTTAAACAAGATCAAACCCCCACCCCACTCCTCCATCCAGAGACCAGAAACCGTTTCACATGTAATTCCTAAAACTGTAAACCCAAGACCCTTCCATATGTGATTTCTAAAGCTGTAAACCCAAGACCCTTTCACTTCTAATTTCTAAGGCTGTAAACCTAAGATCCTTTGATGTGTAATATCCAGAGTGTAAGCCTATATAAAGGCAGAGCTTCTCTTTGTTAGGGGAGCTTGGCCATTTGGACAAAGCATAAAGCCTTGCTCCCGGGCTGTAATAATAAAACCCTTTCCTTTTCTAGTTCGGTATCCAAGAGGTCTGTTTCTCGGGGCCGTTCCTGCTTCTGTATATAAAGCTCCTGTAAGGAATTTTTATATTATTATGCTTATATTATGTGTGTGAGACTGAATTTGACATAAAAAACAAAAGAACATTATCTCAACCACAGAGAGATGAGGCCTAAAACAAAATGTCAATGATTTAAAGTGCATTGAAAACACATATATGATTGAATCCTTTGAAGAAAAAACACATTCCTAGAGGGCCATAGAAACTCAAAGAATAGCATAAAGCAATGCATCCTAGCCCTGTATTTAGCAATAGGTATCATTTATTTACTCAATGCTTTGATGTACACGGTTTTAATAAAGTTAGAAATAAAACTGTTTTTTTCCTATAGTGTTTTCCTCTAGTTTTTTCAAGTTTCTTGCATGGAAATTTGCTTGTACATACTGTTTTGTTAATAGAAATGTATAAGTAACTTGCATTCTCACCTTTATAGCTAACAACTAAGTTACCAGAATTGCATCTTTGTGTGTAGATTCCTTTGAAGACAAAGGATAGTATTGAATAACAAAGCTCTTGTGAACACCAGAGCCAGGCTTCTCGAATGTTACTATGTGAAAGAATCACTTGGCTTCCTAGTTGATTTAGTAGGTTCAGGGTGGGAGTGGCGATGGGGGTCTGAGGTTCTGCTCAGGTGGTGCTGATATTGCAGGAACATATTGCAGCAAGGAGAGATGATAGAGGATGGGATCCCAGAGGGCTCATCTATCTTTACAGGGCCGAAGGCAGATGGTGTAGCTGCAGAGGCTAGTGGTTGGTGGATCTGGCAGTGGGTACATGAGAGCACAAGGCATGATGAATTCTCCTAGTTTTCTGCATGCGGAGGACAGATTTGCTCTCGAAACTGACTCTTCCAAGGGGTTATTTCTTAAAAATACAGTGTTCTAATTATTTTGAATATTTAATACAGTGCCTAAACATAGACTTTGAATTTGATTACTCTCAAATCATCTCTTTGGTGAAACCTAAGCAAGGGTATCATTATATTTAATATCTGACTGGGACAGATAGCATAGAGCATCTGGAGTCTCAGAGGGAATGGACTACTTGTTGACTGCCTGCACCTCTAACTGACTGAGACAAGGGGCTGGAGAAAAATATGATGCCAGAAATAGACGTCTCCCCTCCTTCATTTGAACCTGCTATGGAAACAATTGGGTCATTTTTTTTCCTAAAGTTGCCTGGCTAAGTTATAGAAGGGATTAATGTTTTATTCAATTGAAGACTCAAAAAGAGAATTTACTCCGACCTGGTATACGGAGCAGTGGTGGGTGGAGGATGGGTGGATGAGATGGTTATTGAAGAATTAGTTTAAGAATGTAGAATAAAGCAGGTAAGAAGATACACATTCCATCTTCAGGATGACGAGCCATTTTGCAAAGTCCAGCTGAGAATCTTTATCCTCTGGTTACACTTGTAATCAATTCTTGCTTAGCCTTTTTCTGTGCCTTTGGATATTACAGTAATTGATCTTACTATAAGCACTAGTGAACAGATAAATGAGTAAAGAGGCTAAAAAGGGGCTAAATTTTCTATAGCTCTCTCCTGAGAGCTGTATTGGCTCAGTTTATATAATATTAGCAATTATGTCTTCTATAATTGAGCAGAAATGTCCATGAAAAATGAAGAAATGCCAAGGAATTAATCATATTTTAAACTAATGAAAGATATTTACTAAATGGTTTGCTGTGGCATTTTATTATCCAGATTTAAAAATAAAAATATACATACATGAATCTTGGCGAATTTTCATTTTTACTTTTGCCCTTCTATATTTCTCTCCTTTTCTGCTTATTTATGGTAACTTTACATAATATTTTCCTCTACATATCTGAAATTTTTGAAACCTCAAATAATAGAATGCTTAATATGTGCAAGGCCATATCTTAAATGCTGCAGGAATTTACAAGGTAGTCAGGGAAATACAATGTGTACAAGGTAACAATCATACTAACAGGCGTCATGAGTTTGATAATTTGCTCTTTGAATACAAATGATTTAAAATCCAGCTAGAGTGAGCAAGAAGTTGCATCAAGTAGTTGGCATGTTAATGGTAAATTGAAAAAATGGGTAGGGTTGAGAAATGCAGAGCTTGAGGAACAAGATCATTTCAGGTTCACAAGGCAGCACAAGCAAAGGCATAGGAGGGAGAAATGAAACACATGCTTGTCGAATGGAAAGCACTTCAGAATGACTGAAGCTTACAATGGCCAAAGGAGTTCCAGGCCTTTCCACTCCTAGGGAGCCACCAAAGGTTCATCTCCTTTCCAGATTCAGTCTTGATTCCATCTGTTCCCCTTCCTAAAACCCCTCTAGCTTGTCCCCAGTTTAACTACTATCCACCTAGTTTCTTCTTCCTTTTCCATGACCAGAAACTCTTCTTACAGACCCAGTCTTTGTCTTACTTAACATTTAATCATATACTTTTTTGCGTGTCATCTAATTGATTGTGTTATTGCTTAATATTGTACATATACCTGTTTGATTTTTTAATCTATATGACAAAGTTTGAAGATTCTTGAGACTGTAAACTTGTTTATAATTGCTTGTATTCCCTAGCATCTACAGTTAGGCCTGCATATAGGGTAGCTGCCAAATAAATGTTAATTGCCTAGATGAACATATAACTAGATGTATGCATGAATGAATGAAGTAGATGGAAGTTTAGAATCTAGAAATAAAAAGCTGTGTACTCCATAATCCCTAATAACTTTTATAAGAAGGTGACCAATTGTTATCTGCTACGTACAAAACTTCTTAATTTTAAAGATTCCGATTTTCTTTACTGTGGTGTTAAGCCATTGAGATAGCTAATAACTAGAGAGATATAAATGTGTCTTCATTTCTAGTAAATTTAATAAGGAATGGACAGCTATCTATCCTTTTTAGATGCATCTATAATGAGGTAATTTCCAAAGCTGGAAGTGGGTTGCATGACTTTTATTTCTGGAAGATGAGTGAATCTGCAATTTTTAAGAATGTGTGGTATTTTCTAAATCATAGGAATGGCCTCTGTGTAATGCCTGCAGTTGAAACTGCTAACACAAAAAAGCCAACCCCGCTTTCAGCTTCCACCTATTTGTTTTTAAAATAAAGAACAATTCTCTCACTTAATTGGTATTATTTTGTGAAAAAATAACTCCATCTGCTTAGTGGTGACCGGTATCTCACTAACTGCTTCATTCTGTTCAATTTATGTGTCCTTGGCTAGGAAGGTAACTAGATTCTATAGGAATAGAACTAAACTGTGACAATTCTTCCTTTCCATTTCTGACTGCAGTGTCTTTAGCTATAAGTAGTTATGTACCATGTAGTTATGGCCAATTGACAAATCATAAGATCTGTATCATTTCTAGTAAATCTATGAGATTACTTTTTCATGGATTTCCTACAAAAATAAATACAAATCCTTGTTCAAGGGTTCGAGTACAAGGTTTTAAATTAAAAGACTTAGAATTATTGCAACCACTGTGACACACTGGTTTAAAAAAGGAAAATAGTTATATTGGATCCATATATTTCCAATGACCAAAGTATTTTAATGTTGCCTTAAAATGACATGATGAACCATTTCTCATTATCAAGTAAAGCACATGCATAGAAGTAAATGGCTATCTCTTCCAGCTTTGGTGATCTGAGGCTTTGCCTGGTTCTGTGTTCTATGACCACTGATCATGATGATCCAAGAAATTTCAGTGTCGCTTAGATGACAGGACAGACACCACAGCCTGTTACTCAGAGTTGTGGTTTCTTTGGCTCTGAGGGTGTTTCACTGTGGATTAGGTCTCTGACTCTGGCCAGAATGTCTCAACAAACTCCCACATTGCTTACAGAAAATGAACCGATGAAAGAAATGAACACAGGTTAACGGGTTTGTGTCCCTTTTTTGCACTTTGAGGAATAAATTTTCTCTTTGGACCTAATTTTCCTCATCCATAGAATGGGTTAGGTATACTTTTCCTAAAGGTGAATTATAAATAATTGAGACAATATAATGAATGTAAAACTGTTTGTACAGTATTTAGTGTACAAGAGTGCCTCAGATTTTGTTTTTTTCTAATGTTTTTTCTCTTAGATCATGGGAAGCACATTTAGGCAAAACTAAAATCTCTTTTTGCAATACCTCAGGGAACTGACCAGGTTAAAATTGTCTTAAACGTCATAATCATAAATCTCTCAATGATGGATTAGCTATTCTGAGTGGGGAGAAAGTACTACCTAGCTCACTCATTGCATAGGTTGGCAAAGCTGGCCTCTACTAACATTTTCTAGAGAAACTGGTTCAATTAGGATGGCCAGATTTAGCAAATATTAGAAAAATATTTAAGAACAATGTTTGGGACATAGTTACACTAAAAATTATTCATTGTTTATCTGAAATTCACATATTAGTGGGTACCTTGTCATTTTATCTAAAAATCCTATCCCAAATTTGTTTATAATATCTTTACTGTAGGCTAGGTGCAGTGGCTCACGCCTATAATCCCAGCACTTTGTGAGGCCGAAGCGGGAAGATCACGAGGTCAAGAGATCGACCATCCTGGCCAACATAGTGAAACCCCATCTCTACTAAAATATAAAAATAGGTGGGTGTGGTGGCTCGCGTCTGTAGTCCCAGCTACTCAGGAAGCTGAGGCAGGAGAATTGCTTGAACCTGGGAGGCGGAGGTTGCAGTGAGCCAAGATCACGCCACTGTACTCCAGCCTGGCGCCTGGTGACAGAACAAGACTCTGTCTCAAAAAAAAAAAAAAACAAAAAACAAAACTTTACTATAGACACATTACTATTTTTGAACATATCCTTCATTTCATTCTTTCTTACAGTGTTATCTTGATGTTATGTATATTAAAATCCATTGGTTTATCATATATGATACTACTTTCTATTATGGATTTGCCACACTAAAAATATTTAATGAGATACAACTCCATCTTATTAAGACACAATAATGTTACTATTTTTGTAAACTGTGTTAAAATGATCTAAAAGAAGAACACATTTTTTAAAAAATTTATGTTAAATAATAAGACAGAACAAACCTTTAGGCAGAACTCTATGCACTATCTATATTCATGTGTTTATCTGTCCAGATCATTATCTGTTTGGTTTTGTGTTCTATGTTTCTGTCCACCAAATTGTGTCATTTTACTGCATCTCCTCCCTGTGTCTTTTATTTCCCTGTGGTCACCAAACTTTATTTTGCTTGTGCTGAGTTTTAATTTTGTGAAAACAAATGATTTGTCCCACCTTTCCCCTTCAGGACATAAATAGAGCAGGAGATTCTAATTAGGAAATATCTTAAAGTCTGATGGAAGTAACATATAACCCTGAATCGCCTGGTCTAGAATTACTCTGAGGTAAATGGTAGTTAATTTGATAGGAATAGGAGGACTCAGAAGGTCTGGTGCTCTGGAGAAGTTTTTTGTTGTTGTTTTGTTTTTGTTTTGTTTTGTTTTTGAGACAGAGTCTCACTCTGTCACCTGGGCTGGAGTGCAGTGACACAATCTTGGCTCTGCCTCTTGGGTTCAAGAGATTCTCCTGCCTCAGCCTCCTGAGCAGCTGGGATTATAGGCACCCTCCACTATGCCTAGCGAATCTTTTGTACTTTTAGTGGAGATGTGGTTTCACCATGTTGGCCAGGTTGGTCTTGAACTTTTGACCTCTTGATTCTTCCACCTTGGCCTCCCAAAATGCTGGGATTACAGGCATGAGCCACCGCGCCTGGCCTGGAGTTATTGTTCCTCTGAGGCAGCTGTGGCTGAAGGGAAAGAGCACTGGGACTGTCATCCAAATCTTTACATTCAGGTCCTTGTCCTGAAACCTAACAGTGATATGTCCTTGTAACCATGAATTTATGCTCTGAATTTCACGCTTCTCACTTATGATACAGAAATCATAATTATGTAACTAATTTATATAATTTTATAAAGGAATTGTATTATGTTATAATTTAATTAGAATACAATTTTTTGCTAAGAAACACATTGATATCCATGAAAATAATTTATGAGCTATAAAGTACTATACCAATATAAGATATTCATTTTGCTATTTGAAATTATAAGTCATTGTTCAGAACTTATCTTATAGATACATCTACTTTGGTATATGTATCTCAGTATATAGAATACATATACTAAACATCATTGGACTTAAGATACTGGTTTTGTATGTTCTTCACTGTTTTTACTTCATCTTGTATACAGTGATATGAACTGTATATCATGGGAGCTTCTTTTTTTCATCTATTAAATCAATAAAGTGTGATTTTCAAAAGAAAGGAAAAGAATAAGAATAAGAATACTACAAAGAATTCCAGAACATCAAGGACACTGTTTATTCTCTATGCAGGAAAAGAAACAAACCTAGGGAGGTTTTATTATTTATCAGGCATTAACAATTTATAGATTCTGCTTGATTACCTGCCATTACCCTTCATAAGCTTCATTGGCAGCAGGAAAACCTTCATTCAGAACCTGAAGCGAGGACACCTAAGGGTCCCTTCAATCAGAAGGAAGATGCTGCTGAAATGGGAGTGAGGCTAGAGTTCCTGTCTGTAACATGGAGTCTTTTTCTGTGTCTGCATGCTCAGGGCCCCTTTCATTCTGTTTTTGACTCTGTTGTAAAAGAGCCTAGCCATTGCTGATTATAATTCTGCTATGCAATATGCTTACTCATCTCAAAGAATCCTTGTCTCAACTGATTACTGTTTTGTAACCCTTGCATTCTACAGGGAATCATGTGCTTCAATCCATGTTAGACATAAAATATCTGTTTTGACAGTCTTTGATTTCACTTAAAGAGTACAGTTTTTAAATAATCAAAGAGGGCTTACATAATAAAGTTTGAGGTCTCAGAAGTGCTTTTCTGTCAGTAAGGGGGAGAAGAAAAGAAGGCGGCTTTTTAAAAATAGGATCATAGAACTAGAAGGTATCATGGAGATCATCTAGCTTCAAGGCCTCAGTTTACAGATGGCAAATTGGAAACAAGGAGAGGATAAGAGACGCTAAAGTGACTTGCCTAAATTCACACAGCTGCTTAGAAACAGAGTCTAATCTATAATTTAGATCTCTTAATTTCCAATGAATTTTTCCCTTCACTACAGCTTTCAGATTCCTTCCTCCCTCCTTCCTTCCTGCATGTCTCCTTCCTTCCTTCTGCCTTTCATTCCTTCCTTCCTTCTTTCCATTATTATAATTCTTTTTTATTAGCTCGATAGTTAAACTGTAGGTTTTGGAGTGAGATTTCCTGAGTTCAAATTCTAGCTCTGCCACTTATTAGCTGTACAACCTTAGGTAGACTGGCAGCTTCTCTATGACCTAGTTTTTAAAAAATCTACAATATGTTCATAATAACACTGTTCATTTCACAGAAATATTGAAGCTTAAAACATGTAAAAACTCAGTCCTGAGTCTGGCTCAAAAATATATGCCACTATTATTGTTACTAATTCACTTTTATTAGTGTCAATTTTAAGATTAAAATGAATAAATTTAAAATGCTCAGTTCTTTCATCTCCCATGTGATTACTGGAAAGTCAATACTCAGTTACAGAGTGACAATCGAATCAGATGAGAATTACTAGAACTCAGCTGCAAAGATGGTTGTAAGCAGTGAAAATGAAAAAAAAAAGTAATCATAGGCAGCTATATATAAAGGAAAACCTTCAAAAATTTAACTTTTGGGAGAAGACATGGAGGCAATATGGTTTTTCAAGACAACTGGTACAATACTCAAATAGATTTGAATTTTGCAACTGCCACTTAAAAATTGTATAATTTTGGGAAATTCTTTAACATGCTGTGTTGTTTTACTTAGCTATACTGTTCGGACAGCTGTCAAGATGAAATAAGCGACGTTTTTGAACTATGCACGGTAGATAATAAAGATGATAATAACAACAGGTTGAGTCATACAGGTGGAGTGATTAACAGCAGCAACCAAGTCAGCATCTAAGACAGAGAAGAATAGCATATTTGCCAAGATGGCATATAAAGAAAAATACAACACTGTAGAAGCAAGCACCTTCAGAAGCAATAGGCCCACTCTGTCAATGCTTTAGACCAGAAACTGGCAAACTGCAGCCTGGCAAACAAATCCTGTCCCTATGACCCACAAATTTAGAATGGCTTTTACTTTTTTTTTTTTTTCTTTGAGATGGAGTTTCACTTTTGTTGCCTAGGCTGGAGCTCAATGGCAAGTATTTCGGCTCACTGCAACCTCTGCCTGCAGGGTTCAAATGATTCTCCTGTGTCAGCCTCCCGAGTAGCTGCGATTACAGATGTGCATCACTATACCCGGCATAATTTTGTATTTTTAGTAGAGACAGGTTTTCACCATGTTGGCCAGGCTGGTTTTGAAATCCTGACCTCAGGTGATCCACCTGCCTCCGTCTTCCAAAGTGCTGGGATTACATGCATGAACCACCGTGCCCGGCCAGCCTTTACATTTTTAAAATGAGTTTTTAAAATTTAAATAACAGTTTATGACATGAGAAAATTCAATGAAATTCGAATTTCAGTGTCCTTAGCTGGAGTTTGATTGGAGCCCAGCCATGCCCATTCATTTCATATTGGTTGTGGCTGGGTTCACATTGCAATGGACAAATCGAGTCATTGTACCAGAGTATGCCTGGTCCAAAAAGCCTGCAGTGTATATAATCTGACCTTTTACTGAGCAACCTCTATTTTAGACCACAAAATTACCAGTGAGAGAATATATTTTCAACATCTCTAGAGCCAGATACTATAGGGTCCAGCCCTACAAGGTTCTGTGAGCCGCTCCCGGCTGATGTGGAGACGAGAAATTGTAGAAATAAAAGACACAAGACACAGAGATAGAGAAAAGAGAGTTTGGGCCCAGGGGTCCACTGCTACCCAAATCGTGGAGACCAGCAGTGGTTCTGAATGCCTGGATGCTCTCACTTTTATTGAGTTGCAAATCTGGGGGCAGGGTGGGTAGGGCGTGGCCTTGGTGGTCGGAGACTGGGGGCAGGGTAGATAGGGCATGGTAGTGATAGGGTCAAGTACATCACATGTCATTCAGGTAGGGGCTCAGGAATTTCTGGCACCTGAAGTGAGGTAAGGAGCATAATGCATCAGCACTTTTTCCATACTTAACAAGAAAGAACAAAAACATTAAGATTTAGGTTACTATTACTGATTATCTTTTCTAAGATAAAAGGAACCAGGTGCAGAAGCAGAACATGAGAGTAGACATGGAACGTGACCACTGAAGCACAGCATCACATAGAGACAGTTAAGCCCCCAGATGTCTGTAGGCCTCCCTGACAGCCGTCAGGCCTACCGCAAGAGCTTGGAGAAGCGGAGTTTTCTCCTAACTCCACCAGGGAAGGAGATGTCTCAGCTTTTTTGGACGTTTCCTTCCCTAGCTGGCTAAACAGCGGGAGCTTTCCCATCACTGGCACTGCCACACAGCCAAGGTGCCCTCCAGCAGCCCTTATGCGGGCGTGACGGAGGGCTTAGAGCATCTTGCCTTAGTGTCATTCATTTCACAATGTCACCCCAGGTTCACACTTCTGACCTGAGAGGCATTAGTCAAAGAATTAAGATCACCTATGAATAACTAAGACCACATATGAATAACTAATAACTACTATGGTTATATTTCTACTTTCTTCTCCATTATTTATATGGAAATAGGCTGAGGCTTTTTGCTCCTGCCGTGGCACTTATGGAATCCCCCCCTACGAGACACTCCTCAGAAATTAACTCAGTTGACATAGAAGCAGAGAAGTGACATCATGAATTAACAGATGAGGAGAGAGGAGAGCTTTTTCTATGTCCACAAATAAACTGAAGGAGATCAAGAGAAGTTGACTACAATTATTTGTGCCAATGGTTGCTTTCAATGTTTGGGAAAGAAGACGATGGAATAAAAATAGTAATTACTAAAGAACGGAAGTTCTTTAAAAGAAAAGGCTAAAAACTGGGCAAAAGAGGCTTTATTTTTCTCAGAAAGGAAATGTTCCTCTGTCTTCACTGTATTCCACAGCTTAGGCTCTTCGAGATCTTCTAACCCTAGAGGCTGGACTACCCTGAAAAACAGTCTAGTCACAGCCAGTGCCAAATTGCCCCGTGGGCCTCAGATGAAAATAGGCCATTTTAGGGAAGCCTGCCTGAGGATCTGGCATTATGAGATTTAAAATGTCTATGTGAGTGCTTGGTCACACTGAGCAAAGACATGCACATGAATTGGAGACAAAACATAGCATAAAGCTGCAATTGACCACGCACCACTCTTTTCCATAAACACTTTTGAATAGAAGCTCCTTAAATGCAATTTGAACTTTTCCTTCTCAACACATTTGCTCCAGCTGTTAACTCAGTTAGAATTTTCATCCTCTGCTTCAGAATTCCTTTTTTTTTGCCTTCAAAACCCTATTAATTTCATCCTTTTGAGAAAATCTCCCTGTACTGCTGGTGAGAATTGTTTTCTCCTTCTGTTTTTCCATAATTCTTTTTTTAAAGTTTTTTTTTTGTAGAGATGGGAACCTCACTCTGCTACCTAGGCTGATCTCCAACTCCTGGACTAAGTGATGCTCCTGCCTCGGCCACCCAAAGTGCTGGGATTACAAGTGTGGGCCACTGTGCCTGGCCGGTGTTTCCACAGTTTTTTAGATCCCCCTCTATTTTACCCTTTATTCTATTCTTCCTGGACCAACTGTTTATGTGCATGCTATGACCATTACTACACCATCAATTCCATATGGTAGAACCATTGTCTACTGTTTGCTGCCTTCCATCATTAAACTCCATATTTGGAACATGGTGGAAGCTCACTGAATAGCTGTTGAGTTGAATTGCTAAAGGCATTTCTCCCCCTTTTCCCTTTTATCTTTCTCCAAGGTGGAGATGTCTTCAAAAGAAGTAGCAGAGAGAGTAGTGAGTGCTATTACAAATCAAGCATGCTGAATTGGGTCAGAGGTCAACACAATCACAAATTTCCACTTATTAAAATATTGTACACTTAACCCAAAATTATCGTTAACATGCAGAATCATTAACACACATTGAGCAAATTGTTAAACATGAATACAGAACATTTTCTTGATAGATCAGTTTCTTAGAGCAGTAAACTTGGAGGCTTTTTTTTTTGTTGTTGTTATTTCTGACAAATATTAGGTGGTTATTGCATTTTCAGTGGTAGGACACCTGATTAGCTAGAGCAGGTGATTAACACAAGGACGGTAACAAGTTGATCCTGTGAGCCTAACCAAAGCTTGCACAGATTCTATCTAGCATTTCAGGTCTTTAGTTGAACTCTGAAGTAGAAGAGCAAGAATACTACTGGCTATAAAAAGCAAGAACATTGTATTTGGCATTGTCAACAGTACCTTAAACTCAGAAACGTTAGCTTCCAAATTGCCTTATACATTTAAATGAAGGTCACATTTGAGAGCCTATTTCTGAAGCCAGCAGATCTTTATGACTAAACTTTAAGCAGTTGCTCAAATAGAAATCACTCAGGAGAAATCAGAAAGTGACTGAAGTTATAAAGATGAGAAGTGTGAAATGAAGTAGGCAGCCACCACATACTGTCTGTTTGAGTCTCAGGAATGCTCGTCAGTTTTATGAGTCATATGGAGAATAGTGCCTGTTGGGGTAATATATATATAACCCACACTCTTAAGGACATGCTTTGTGTTTTGTATAAGAAAGCAGAACCAATAGGAAATGGTTTGCTCAATGCACCCAAGCCCAAAACACAGGAGGATTCAGTTATCTGGGAGATAGCAATGCAAACCCGTGAGAGTAGCACCCAATCTGGTCCTGTAAATGGGAGACTGCAGTCAGACACACTTCTGTTTTCACATCCTTAGAATAACAAACATTTATTGCCATGACCATTTTGTGTTGCTTCACAAATTTTTTTCCTAGAGGTACCAGAGAGAGAAATCATATTTTCCTTCCTCAAAGAGAGGAATGTAATTTACAAGACTTCAAGAAAAGTCTTCCAATTGGAAAGGAATTAAAGTTGGCTATGTCCCACAGTCTTTCTTCACTTCGCATTTTATAAATGTCCTTGTATTCTTTTGTTAATTACTTGATTATAAAGTCTTTTCAAAAATCAAATACTTTACATGGCTAAGTAGTAAAAGTTTAATTTAAAAACATCAGACCATGACATATTTTTAGCCTAAAATGAGCATTTTGGGTTAAGCAAATTATACTTTTTTGTTCTGGGTCACATACTGTCATATAAAATTCTATCATCTAAAATTCTTCCACAATTTTTTCTCTTTCTTTTTGCTAACTTTAGAGTTTAAACTTTAACTGTTATTAAGGAATCCAATTTGAGGTTGCTCTACTTTCTAGATGTATATACCTCAAGGATTCAGAAATGATACAAAGCATCAAATACTGAGACATGAAAAAGTTGGAGAAAGGTTTCCTTAGAGCATAATGATTCCTTATTCACATTTTTCTCTATTCAGTACTGAGCCCAGGGTCTTGTATATAGTGAAAACCCAGTAAATATTTGTTGAATAGAAATGTAGTAATTGGAGCATATGCCATTTATTAGCCGTGTGACCTTGGGCCATGCATTTAATCTCCTTGGATTTAGTTCTGTTTTTTATTTTTCAGTTTGTGAAATGATGACGTTTTAATTACATGGGCTATTAAATTCTTCCAGTGCAATCACTACTGCTAGTTGGGCACAGAGAAGACACCCAGACCTGTGCCAGCCAGTACCGTGCCCCCAAGACAACACCATTTCCAGCACCACCATGCACACATTCTCCAGCAAGGTCTCCCTGCCCCTGCAGCTGTACTGCCTCCACCACTGTGGTGAGCAGCTGCAGAGAGGCAGGCACCCCAGCGCCCACTAGCATGCTGCTGCAGTTGCTGCACCTTGGCCTCCACAGTGCAGTAGATTCCAAACCTTGGGGAGCCAGGGAACAAAGTTGGGGCCCAATACAAGTTCCCCAGAGTTAGAGTGTGCAATCCAGGAGTTGGGATCTGAGAACTGGCCCCCCAAAATCTCCCAGAAATGAAGCCAGTTGGGGATGAATCCACCTTATACTACAATCAAACCCTCAAGATCATCATCATAGGACAAAAGAAAAAATAATCTAAAGATTAGCAACCTCAAAGATTGAAGGTAGATAAGCCCACAAAGATGAGAAATAATCAGTGTAAGAATGCTGAAAACTTAAAAGCCAGAGTTCCATCTTTCCTCCATATGACTGCATCAGGTCTCCAGCAAGAGTTCTGAATTGGCTGAGATGGCTGAAATGATAGAAGTAGAATTCAGAATATAGATAGGAAAGAAGATCATTGAGCTACAGGAGTGTGTTGAAACCCAAAGCAAGGAAGCTAAAAGTCATGATAAAACAATACAGGAGATGACAGAAAAGATAGACAGTATAGAAAAGCAGGTAAACTGACATGATAGAGCTGAAAAACATGCTACACAAATTTTATAATGCATTCAGGAGTATTAATAGCAGAATACACCAAGCAGAGGCAGAGCTTGAAGACTGGTTGTCTGAAACAAGACAGTCAGACAAGAACAGAGAGAAGAAAAAAATAAAAGGAATGAACAAAACCTCCAAGAAATATAGGATTATGTAAAGCAATCAAATCTATGACTTGTTGGTGTCCCTGAAAGGGTTGGGGAGAACGGAACCGACTTGAAAACTATATTTCAGAATATCATCCATGAGAACTTCCCCAAACCAGCAAGAGAGGCCAATATTCAAATTCAAGAAATGCAGAGAACCCCAGTAAGATATGTCAAAAGAAAATCATCCTCAAGACACATAATCATCAGATTTTTCACAGTCAAAATGAAAGATAAAGT
Organism: Cacajao melanocephalus; assembly: GCA_963573385.1. NCBI lineage: Eukaryota > Metazoa > Chordata > Mammalia > Primates > Pitheciidae > Cacajao > Cacajao melanocephalus. Next base: position 2,673 of record CAUYLG010078697.1, on the reverse strand, counting down.
GATAAAGGAAGCTAGAGAGAAAGGTCAGGTCACCTACAAAGGAAAGCTCATCAGATTAATGGTAGAACTCTCAGATGAAATCCTACAGTACAGAAGAGATTGAGGGCCAATATTTTACATTGTTAAGGAAAAGAACTTGCAACCCAGAATTTCATGTCCATTCAAACTAAGCTTCATAAGCAAAGGAGAAATATATCCTTTTTATACAAGCAAATGATGAGGGAAATTTTCACTACAAGACCTACCTTACAAGAGCTCCTGAAGGAGGCACTAAATATGGAAAGAAAAGACTATTACCAGCCACTACAAAAACAGACCAAAGTACTCAGACCAGTGACACTATAATGTAATCACATAAACAAGTCTGCAAAATAACCTGCTATCATGATGACAGGATCAAATCCAAACATATTAATACTAACCTTGAATGTAAATGGGCTAAATGCCTCCAATTAAAAGACATAGAGTGGCAAGCTAAAGAACCATGACCCATTGGTATACTGTCTTCAAGGAACCCACTCACATGCAACGACACACATAGGTGTAAAATAAAGTGATGGAGAAAAATCTACCAAGCAAATGAAAAACAAGGAAAAAGCATCATAGTTTCTGACAAAACAAGAAAAAAGCATCATAGTTTCTGACAAAACAAACTTTAAACCAAAAAAAAAAAAAAATCAAAGAAGACAAAGGACATTACATAACAATAAAGGGTTTAATTCAACAAGAATATCTAATTATTCTAAATATATAAGCATCTAATAGAGGAGCACCCAGAGTTATAAGGCAAGTTCTTAGAGACCTTCAGAAAGAGTTAGACTCCCACACAGTAATAGTTGGAGACTTTAACACCCTACTGACAATATTAGACAGATCAAGACAGAAAGTTAACAAATATATTTAGGACTTGAACTCAGCACCAGAACAAATGGACATGATAGATATCTACAAAACTCTTCACCCCCCCCCCAAAACAGAACATACATTCTTCTAATCACCACATGGTACATGCTCTAAAATTGATCACATAATTGGAAGTAAAACACTCCTCAGCAAATGCAAAAGAACAGAAATCATAACAAACAATCTCTTGGGACCACAGCACAATCAAATTGGAAATTGAGACTAAGAAATTCACTCAAAACCATAAAATTACATGGAAATTGAATAGCCTACAAGAAGTTCTTTGAAACTAATGAGAACTAAGATGCGATATACCACAATCTCTGGGACACAGGTAAGGCAGTGTTAATAGGGAAATTTAAAGCACTAAATATCCACATCAAAATGTTAGGCAGCTCCATAGTTAACGACGTGAGATCATGAGTAAAAGAACTAGAGAATCAAGAGCAAACAAATCCCAATGCACACACACACACACAAAATGGTCAAAATCATAGCTGAACCAAAGGAAATTGGGACACAAAAAACCATTCAAAAGATCAATGAATCCAGAAGCTTGTTTTCTGAAAAAATTAACAAAATAAATAGACTGCTAGCTAGATAATAAAGAAAAAAAGAGTAGATTCAGATAAACACAATTAGAAATGATGACGGGGATATTACCAATGATCCCACAGAAATACAAACAACCATCAGATAACATTATGATATTCTCTATCATGCACCTCTGATATTCTCTATGCACACCTCTATGCACACATAGAGAATATCTATGCACAGCTAGAAAATCTAGAAGAAATGAATAAATGCCTGGACACATAAACCCTCCCAAGGCTGAACCAGGAAGAAATTGAATCCCTGAACAGACCAATAATAAATTCTAAAATTGAGTAATAAACAACCTACAAATGCAAAAAAAAAAAAAAAAAAAAGCCCAGGAACAGACGGATTTACAGCTGAATTCCACCAAATGTACAAGGAAGAGCTGGTACCATTTCTACTGAAACTATTTCAAAAAATTGAGGAGGAGGAACTCCTCTCTAGCTCATTCTGCGAGGCCAGCATCATCCTGATACCAAAACCTGGCCAAGATAAAACACAAAAAAATGAAAATTTCAGGCCAATATTTTTGATGAACATCAATGCAAAAATACTCAACAAAATCCTGGCAAACTGAATCCAGCAGCACACCAAAAAGCGTAGGTACCATGATCAAGTAGCCTTTATCCCTGGTTGCAAGGTTGCTTCAGCATACGTAAATCAATAAATGTTACTCATTACATAAACAAAAACCACATGATTATCTCAATACAAGCAGAAAAGTCTTTTGATAAATTCTGACACCCTTCATGTTAAAAACACAGTAAAGAGGATGAGATCCAAGATGGCCGATTAACAATAGCTCAGGATTGTAGCTCCCAGTGAAAGCGCAGAGAGCGAGTGGACGCCGCACTTTCAGAAGAATTTTTGTTGCCCACAGACTGGGAGATTCCCGGCAGAGGAGCCACACGGGTCGCCAGCGCGACTTTTTTGGCCGGCGCGGCTGTTTTGCCGGCGCCCCGGCACGGCGTGTCTCAGTGCAGAGTATATGGGACGGGGTGCCCTTTGAGTCCGGCTCGGCTGGTCCCAACCCCACAAGGAGAACAGCAATTGGAAGCACTGAGGACTGAGAGTTTCACAGTAAGCACAGCTGAACCGGGAAGGTCCAGCTGTGCGGGGAAGGGGCGTCTGCCAAAGGAAAACTAAGAAACAGAAAAAACTTCATCACCG